>OY728147.1:1525186744-1525206744 GCA_963277665.1 Viscum album
GTAAAATTATAATCATGGTCATAATTTATCATATTTAAAACCCCATGAATCCTCTCCACCTCCTCCAGATATTGTCTCGATACAATAATTAATAAGAAGTAAGCTGACTTCATATAAAATTTCACGATAACGTATATTGTAACATAACCACCATGATCCTAGGGCAATCAAACACAAAAAAAACATTACATACACACTCTTAACACCAAACCACCCTAGCTAGTTTTATTGGGCATGATTCATCTTTATCACACCAAGAAGTACTGCTAATAAAAACCTGGTAAATCATGGAGAACCACATCACACATTACTAAATGAAAAAACCACCCTAAATAAATTCCTTATGATAATCCATTTCTACCCCATTATGAGATATTATAGGCCCCTATAAATTGACCTATCTTTCCAAAACTCAAACTTTTAAATCTTCCCAAAAAGCTACTAATAGTGAAGAACTCCAAAAATTTAGTGAAGATACTCGATATGCTCCCCCTCAGACACTGAATATTCAAGTATTTATTTTAATAAAACACCATGAATTAACCATAAAACTCATAGAACATAACAATCATCATTTTAATGAAAATAGTTTATTGCCCATCACACCAAATTACAAACTAACAAACTCACAATACAAAAAACAATATATAAAGGCAGTATTGGGAATATCTTCATTTTTTAATAACATATACTGATATATTTATTGCAATAGATATTTAAGAATGTTCTATCTCCATTGAAATGATCAAATAGATTATCAATCCATATGTGAGGGTAATAGTTATTATTTATCACCTAATTAATGTGATGAAAATCAATATACAAGTGTAGACCAACATCACCTTTATTAAAAATATAATCAGAGATCCCTAAGGTATCATGCTAGGAAAAATAAAACCTTCTATAGAATATCATTGATTTGAATCCATAACTCACAAAAATTTTGAATATGATATTCTATAATGATATATAAATATAATAGAAATTATCTACTATTGTTTCATCCCAAACACGGTCTCTCAACAAGAGGGTAGTAACACAACCCCTTATTAAAATATTTCATGGTATTCTTCAACAACCATGGAAAGAAAAACCAGATGATCTTATACTAGAATTAAAATCAGTCCATCCATTAAGGAAGTCCAATAATTAAGATTCTAATGACCCATCTAAGGATATCATTTAATAAAAAAAATATCTTATTCTCTATAAACATCATATAATATGACACACCTCTTGAAGAAATAAATGACAGTCTACAAAAAAACATCAAGTCCACACAAAATAACATTGATGCATCAACATACAAAGTAAATGTACCCAACAGAGGTACTAACCTAGCTCCAACTCACAATTATACAGATATCATGAAATATACCCTTCCTTAGATCTAAACTCATAACACCAGTCCTGTGATAATAAAATAATATATCAACAATAATTTATACCAAAACCTATAACACTAGGACCAATAGAAGGGTAATGTAGTAAAGTGAAACGATTTAATGAACCCCCATAAAACCCTCAAAACTAGACCCAATAGGTCAATATAAAAATTTAAATGAATAAATAAGAAAAAAACCTCTCCCACAAAATATCATCACCACCGAGCCTAAAGAGAGAGTATAAAATTACCATATCTAAAGGAAATTATAGTGTAGGTTTGTAATTAGTGGTTTTAGTTCTATAATAATCATGGATCAAAGTATTCAATAGGTGGGTTTTAATCAAGATAATGGGGGTGGTCTCCCAGTAATCAGTTAAAATGTATGAAAAAGGATAGTAAATGATGATAATTATAGTCCTTCCATTCTAGCAGATTGAAAATAAGGGGTTGAGTTTTAATAAGGTAGCCCATAGGTCTAACAATATATCAAGAGTAGAACATTAAAATCCACCAGTGTAGTGAAAATATATCCTACCGAAAATACTCCTTCCTGGAAAATGAAAGAAACTTGGTCTAAAAGTATTATCATCTCCTATACCATGATATAGTTAAAACCTCATAATCACTAAGAAATAAGAAGAACTAAATCCAAGGTACCCTATACAGATTCATCACATCCAATGAATCGAAGTGATCACTCTGAGAATGAATAAAACTAAAGGTTATATCTAACTCCTTTAACCAATCCCTTTTTTACATGATCTAAAAAGAATCCCTCTTTTTTTAAAAGACTTAGATAATGAAACCATTAAAGTTTCCTCCTCTAAGTGAGATGACTAATTTGGGATATAACTAACATTAAGAGGGGGATTGAATCAGTGTTGGGGAATTTTGAAACTAATTCCAAATTTTTATCCTTGTACATCTTGACCTGTTAGGATATTGATTCTCTTATTCTATTTTCCATATCGCATGCAATAATAGAAAGAAGTAAAAATATGAACATGATATTTTTACAAGGTTCACCACTCAATAAGAGTAGCTACATCCTTTCCATGCATGGGAATGACCAGTGCATGGATTCTACATTATAATGTGATATGCTGTTATAGTGGATCGACGAAGAAAACAATCCTCTTGTCTATGTAGATCCCTACACTTGGAGGGGCAAGGGAGATAGTACTATTCTAACTTGCATCATGTATGATATGACCTTAAAATTGTTGGTTCTTTATACTTCTAGTGTAGACAGTCTCTTGCAGCCTCTAGCTGGTTCATTATACTTCCTATAAGGACAGTCTTATCTCAGTTAAAATGAGTTTGCAACACCAAAAGAATCTTCCACCTGTTGACATGTTGGATGCTATAGTGCTATTTTTTTCTTCCACAACTTTCTTATAATACCTGTTACTTGATTAGTACAACATTGACAACTTATGAAAAATATTCAACTTTTATCCCGGAAGAACTCTTGCACGCAACATCAATCTTTCACGAAACTCTCTCTTCTTGCGCGCAACTATCCTTTATTGTGTGCAACTCTTACTTCTTTCACACAACTACCTTTGAGTTTATTTCTTACATTCTCCAGAGCTTGGTATTTCTCTAAGTGTTTGGAATAACATATGTGAGGGGGTCACCTCTTATTTAGAGACCGTATTGACCCTTTCGTGCAAAAACCCCAACGTGTCGCGCAAGATCCTGACACGTCACGAAAAACTCCATTTGACATTGCATTGGGCACATAAGTCTCCTTCATGCAAAGATCATATTTCACACACTTTTTTAATCTTTCATGAACTTCATGCCTTTTCCATTTTTTGAAGTTTTTACCTTGAATCATGTCTTGATCTCAACATTCCAAACTCCCTTCAATCTAGCACACAAAAAAAATATTTTGAGCAAGCCTCTCCTTTTCTATAATTTTTTGTTCGGATCATGGAAATTAACTTTCTCTCAACATAAAAATCCATCATCAAACATGCGCGGAACATCATTTTCCAAAAACACATTTCTTAATCTCTAGATTTTCAGGCCTAAAAATTTGGAAAACACTAGAAAATAGTTCCACCTCAAAACATTCTTTTGTGCCACCTCTAGATCATCTATTCCATTTTCATGATTCTCTTCACTGCATTCCATATCCATTCTTCAGCTTTTATCATGAACTCCACTATTGTGATATGTATCCTTTGATCGAACAAATTTTTCATCGTCAATTTTTCCATGGAAAGTATTATAAATTCCTAGTCTTCCAACAACATATTTCATTCTAATTGAAACTTTATAAAATTGGAATCAGCTTTACACCCCATTTACTTCATAAGACATGCATCATAAGTTCCCTTAACTTATGATAATTTTGAAATAAAAATCAATAAAGCATCATCTGATTTTGATACAATGTGAAATGCATGGCTAACATAGAATTACAAGTCATTCCACATTCTCTCTTCTTATTCAACCATCATTCCATACTTCAAGAAAATAATATGATTATATTATTCAAGATAGATCTTACATGGTTCTCATGCAATCATTAATAATTTCATGGTCTTATTCAAATCTTTATTCTTCTTCAATCATCCTCATATGGATGATACCTCACAATTCATCATTGTTTTAAACAATGTGTCACCTTTTACTCAAGTTCTTGGAACTTTGGATCAATTCAACAATCATCTGATATGTATCCTTCATTAACATTTTCATTGAACTTTGGAGATACTTATTCATTTTGACCAGTATAGATAGATGTTGACAACCAATAAAACTTCAAACAAAGAGGTGGAACAAACAATATCCGCCTTTGTATTTGTTGGAAATACTTAAAAGTTCTCTCAAATGAATGTGTCATTGTCAAAATGGGAATCCTCTATCCCCCCTTTACTTTTTTTCTCTCAACTTCTTTTTTTTGAACTTTCATTTGACTTCTCCCCCCCTTATTTATAATAAATACAATGTTCATGGGAAAAGGATATAAATCCAATCTTAAGGAACATGTCATCCATCATTTCACTCTAATTGTACGTGGTAAATGCTCGGTGTAGAAAGCAAGAAGATATGATTTAGACAACAAAGCTGTACATTATCAACTCATCATGATACCTTATGAGATGAGAACTCATGTACTTGGATTTAAGGGTTTTCCACTTATATTAGAAGCTAAATATACCAAATGAGATATGAAATATTCTTATGATCAACTTGAAACTCCTATACTCACTTCAAAAAAAATATATAAAATATTCAAGTGCAATTTGCAGGACTAGTGACCTTAGTACACTTATATTCTTTTTATGTCACTGATTAATTCAATTACTCACCCTTTGTAAAATGATCTTTATTTTGTGTATCCAAGGATGAGAGATTGAGAAATGAAATAACTTATAAAATGATCTTCAATCTTCCAGAGTAATTGAATTTGATACCAATTGAAGTTGATACCGATTGAGATACTAACATTGGCAGGTACGTCATTTTTCACCCCCTCAAGAGACACATGTAATCATATTCATCGAAGGAGATACTTCATCATATCAATATGTTAATATCAATTGATAAATTATCCAAGTATTGGAACTTCTTTAGCTTTTCTATCATGTGTTGAAAATACTCATTATTTCTCAGGTTCTCCCCCTGAGAGCTGGAATCACCTTCAATTCCCTGTGTTATAACCACAAATACAATATACAATTTATTTGAGGGAATAATGCAGATGTTCCTTGCTTCATTAATGTGAACAGGATGGTTGAGATGGTTTTCTAAACCAATATGGTCCATTTTCTACATTCTTCACACTTTCACAACTAATCTTCAATTCTGACTGTGGTTGTGTGGACCTCACTATTTCTTCCATATCATTGTGTGTGAATATTCTTTCTTTAAGGGATTTCAATGCACTAGAATCTCCTGGTGAAACATTCATATTCTTGAAGAATTTTGGTTGAGTTTGGGTAATTTCAAAGAATCTTCTAATGATGTGACCAACCATATTTCACCTCACAGATTTTTTTTTCTTTCATGTAGAATCTTATTTTTTTATCACTAGCTTTAGCCTATTCATATTCTATTTTTCTCATTATTTCCAAATATTTTGGCCAAACCACCAATATTTCATTAGGAAATGAGGAATCTAGATGGGATATTCTACATGGATTCATTTAAGTGTCATACTTATTAATAGTTATTTTGGATGCACTACCATTCACCATCTTGGATTTAGAATCCAAGGACTTCTCAAAATTCCTCTTTAGAGTCTTCTTGGGTGTGTTTGATTTTCCAACATTATTTAGACTACTTCCCAAGGATGATTCTTTTTTCTTACTCAACTCTTGTGATCTTATTTTCTTATCTGCTTTGGGTACCTGTTGAAATGAACATGCATAATTCATGAGACCAATCCTATTGCATACATAACAAATGCTATCTAACGTTCCAAATATATTTGCATTATACCTATGCTTCTAGATATGTGGATATTGATTCTTCTTCTCAAGAACACTCCCCCTTTAGATGGGCTTTCTATATGCTTTTACATTTAAGGGGTTGTACCAACAATCCAGGGCACAATGCCCAAATCTATTATAGCACCTGAATTAACCAACAAACCTTGACCTTTTTCCATCTTCTTTATAAGGTTGCAGAATATTCTTCTTTAATTGTTGTGATCTTTGTGGAGAGATATATTTCAAAGTATTTACCCTATCAACCCTATATATAGTGGTAGGTTTCTTCTCACTTTTCTTCATCTATACTTGTTTATAATTTTTCTTCCAACCATCACTTTTTTTAGAAACATTTTTAGAAACATTAGTAAAAGTTGGTATGAATGGTACTATTACTTTCTCAGCTTCTTATGATGGATCATTGAGTGAAGTCACGGTCTTATTATCATATGTTGGAGGTAGTTTGATATTAGTATCCTCCATTGAACATGAAGTACTAGAAGTAACTATTTCATAAATTTGTGGAGACTCAATATGTTTCTTATAAAGATTGATAATCTGAGCTTTAAATTCTAGAAAACTCATATTGAGTCTGAATTTCTGGTCTTAAATCATAGTCATCTTATCTTAATAATAATTCTTCAATCTTTCAACTTCATATTCATGCATTTTTACTTTTTTTTCTAACAAAGAGTAAAATTACTTGATCTTCTTGAAATTTTCTTCCACATACAACTTTTTTTCTTCTGTGATCCATTTTAGCTTATCTTCAAGTGCATGGATCCTCTCTTCTAGGGAATTGTTGACTACCTCTTTCTACTCAACTTCTTTAATACATTTTTAAGAACTTATTTCAAATTGCCTCTTTGTTTCTTAAAATGATCCTACCTATTTGGAGAGCTTTAGACATTCCACATTTTTTGCTGGAAATCCCTTCTCCAAAGCATCATTTTATTCTTTTAGCTCTGTGATATCATCCACATACATTGAAATACTCCACAAACCATGGATGGACTTTCCTCAGTAATACCATGTAGAATCATTCTTAATCTATCAAATGATATTTCTTGAGATGTTGTAGACTGATCATTACCACTTGTGCTAGAATTTTCATCATGAGAATGATTTCAAAATGTATTAACACATACCTCTTGATTAGTTGAGGTAGGAAGATTTTCTATCTTCTTGGTGGAAACTTGTTCCACATTCTTGTTACTTTCCAAGTCTGGTGTGTCTTCAATGTCAGCTAGATATGGAAAACCAGATGATTTCTCTTCTTTAGATACGAGGGAATTCTTCTTCATATTTCTCTTCTCCTTCATTTTCCCGTTCTTCATGGTTTTTGTATATATAGAATTTTTCTCAGAGATAACTGAATTTTCATCAAAACTTCACTACATTGTTGACTCGGAAAAGAATCTAAAGTCTTCAAAAGATAATTTATTCAATGTATTGAATCCAATATAGGTTAACCTGTCCGTCTAATACCAATTGAGAGGACCAGTTTGGGATATACCTAACATAGAGTGAGGGGAGGGGTGAATCAGAGTTGGGGACTTTTGAAACCAATTCCAACTTTTTATCCCTGTACCTCTTGACCTGTTAGGATCATTATTATCTTATTATCCTTTTCCTATCACATGCAATAATTGAAAGAATAAAAATATGTAGACGATGTTTTAAAAGGTTAACCACTCAATAAGAGTAACTATGTCCTTGCCATGCATGGGAATGACCAGTGCATGGATTCTCCACTATAGTGTGATATGTTGTTATAGTATATCGACTAGGAAAACAATCCTATAGTCTGTGTGGATCCCTACACTTGGAGGGGGAAGGGAGATAATCCTATTACAACTTCCAACAAGTAGGATATTCCATTACACTTGTTGGTTCTTTATACTGCCAGTGCAGACAGTCTCTTGCAGCCTCTAGCTAGTTCTTTATACTGCCTATGAGGACAATCTAATCTCTATTTAAAAGAGTTTTCAAAGACAAAAGAATCTTCCACCTATTGAGACCTATTGGATGCTATAGTGTTATTTTCCTTCTTCCACAACTTTCTTATTATCCTTGTTACTTTATTAGAATAATGAATGTAACCAAACTCTTCTTTATCTATAGAAAACCTATAAGCTACACACTCATATTCTTCTTTCTCTTCAATTCAAAACCAGCTACAATGAAACCCGCTCTTCTTTACACTTTCTCATTTAGTGCAAAAACAACTACACTGAGATCACTCCTCTTTTTGTTTCCCAAAATCACAAACTCCCTTTGTGATTTTTAGATCAATGAAGTCCTGTTCATATTAACATCATCATAGTTTAACCACCCCATATGATTTTCAGTCTTTAGTTGGGAACACATTGTTCTTCTTCTTCTATTATTTCTTCTACTCTCAATACCAACACCTGAGTGTATCATAATAATAATCTCTTCCTTTGTGATGATATGATTTCAGTTTCACATCTAGTTCTTCTTCACTTCACAAAGAACAATGAGGGTGATAAACACTAGTCCTGTGAGTGTGGTACAACTTTTCTTTGTGAAATCAAATTGTTCAAAGTACTACCTTCTTCACAAAGTCACTTCAAGAGTGCTATGCACTTGTCGTAGACCAGTAGGAACCTAATATTTCATGCACCCCTTTTGGGTGACTTTCACACAACATTAATGACCTATTCAAAACATTGAACTTTTTTCGCGAAAGTCCTCTTGCGCGCAACTTCAATCTTGCACACAACTCTCTCTTCTTGTGCACAAATATCCTTTCTTGCACGCAACTCTTACTTCATTCACACAACTATATTTATGTATATTTATTACACACTTCAGATCTTGGGATTTCTATAGGTGTCAAGAATAACATATGTGAGGGGCTCACCTCTTTTTTTATAAACCTCTTCGACCCCAGCACACAAAAACCCCAATGTGTCGTGAAAGATCCTGACGTGTCGCATGAAAAACCATTTGATATTACATTAGGTGTGTAACTCTCTTTTGCACCAAGATATTATTTCATTCATTTTTTCAATCTTTCATTAACTTCTTGACTTTGAAATTTTTCGATGTTTTGAACTTGAATCACGAATTTCATGCAACATTCCAAACTCCCTTCAATCTTACACGCAAAAACCAATATTTTTCACAAGCCTCTCCATTTCCATATTTTTTATGTTCGGATCATGGAACTCCACTTTCACCCAACATACAAAGCCATATTTAAACTTGTGCAAAAAATTAAGCATGTTCATCATTAACTCCACTATTGTGATATGCATCCTTTGATTGAACATATTTAACATCGTCAGTTTCTCCATGGAAAATATTAAACTTCCTTGTCTTCCTCCAATATCTTTCCTTCCAATCGAAACTGTATACAACCGGAAGCACCTTTACTACCCCTTTCCTTCATAAGTCTTGAATCATAAGTTCTCTTAACTTATGATATTTTTGAAATACCAATTAACAAAGCATCGTCTGATTTTGATACAATGTAAAATGCATGGCTACCTTAGAATTAAAAGACCTTCCACATTCTCTCTTCTTCATCAACCATCATTCTATACATCATGAAAATCATACAATTCTATTCATCAAGTAATCTATTTTATGGTTCTCTTGAAATCAGGAAGAATTGAATGGTCTTATTCAAATCCCCATTCTTCTTCAGTCATCCTCAGGTGGATGATACCTCACCATTCTTCATTGTTGTAAAAAATTCATCACCTTTGGCTCATGTTTTTGGAACATAGGATCAATTCAATAATCGTCTAATCTATATCTTTCATTAACATTGTCGTTGAACATAGGAGATCCTTCCTCATTTGGACTAGTATTGACATATGTTGACAAAAAATACTACTTCATACACAGAAGTGGTCCTAACACTAAGCATGTTCATCATCAATCATTATGGTGATCTACTGAAACATCCAGCTAAATTTTTTCTACATGAACTAGTTAAAAACATTAACCTAAGGGAATTCCTAAAAAATAAATAACATTATGGAATACTAACCTAATGTAATGGTATTTAAGCTTAATTAATTTAAGCATCTTAACCTAGTTCCCACTATCTACAAATATTAAATATAGGTGTAGATACTCATTATTCATGATCTTTACTCTGATCTCTACCTAGGAAGCACCATAAATTTTCATACAATGTTAATTAAAAAAAAATATCCCAGTTTCATATCAAAACATGATTCAAATAACCATTTACTCTATGTTATCTCTTATTTTCATCATGTACTAAGTACAACTGATACTATTTCCTTAAAAAACCAAAAAATCTTCAATGTGCCTATCTCTAAATTTCATTCCATCTCACAAACTAAAGACATGATACCACTTTTATAGGACCCCAAAGATACCCCTGATAGGATAAAAGTAAAGATAGGGAGATAATGACTATAAAATCCCACCACTAATAGGTCATGGGTTGGTGACAATCTCTAATGGTCTACAATTTACATAAATGAAATGAATTTCCATCAATATAATTTTTTTAGATAAAAGAGAAGATGAAAATGCATCAAGAAACTTCATATCGGAAAAGAAAAATCCCAATACAATACTTTATAAGTGCAATACATGATTATAATTTCATAAAACACTTATATAATGGTAAATATCACAAATAAATCCTTAATTGTTACCACAAATCCCTAATATATCCTAGAAAACTTCTCAAGCTAGAATGACCAGCTTGATTACCAACTAGATACTGTAAACCAAAAAAAGAGTTTATATATTCACCGGGTGATCATGATAGGTATAATTAGTAGGATCCACCATAGAACCTTTCATGATAAATATTAAATAAGAATAAAAAACATAATGAGTAGATAAATGAGACCAACTAATCACTTAATCAGCTATACTAATTTCCAAACCTCACCAAGGTATGCTCTCTAAAAAACTCATAGATTTTAAAATATCCATATCAAATCATGTATATATATTATAGTACCCTACTTCCACTTCCCCAATGGGTTGTCTCTCTCACACCCTAATGTGACACATCCGAATCTCCCATTGCTTCCATAAATGATCTTGCCAAAAATTTGGAAACTATGTCAAGATCTGCATCCTTTGTAGTATAACTATGTCAAGGCCATCATCACATGTATCATATCACTGACAAATCCCATTATCATCATTATCTCAATCATAACCAATTTTATTCTTGAAATCCACTAAAACTCATGAAAATGAATTATTCCCTGAGCCACTATAACCCACACAAGTGCACCCATGAGAAACAATAGTCACCATGATTATATACAAGTATGTTCTATAAAATCAATACGTTATAGTAAAAAAATAAATATATAATGAAACCTAATACATCACAAACCATGTTATCCCATACCCAACACCCTAATCTTTCGTAGCCCAGGTATGCCCACACATGGTACTACAATTGATGTGAGAGTGACAGAGAGGTATAAATCAACCAGCTGCCCCCTTAGTTTCCTAGATGTTGAGGAAAAATCAACCCCAAACATTTGAGTGTAAATTTACCTATAGAGTTGTGTGGTGAAGCATATGAAATCAAAAAATATAAATAAATTTCACATAACCACACTAAAGAAAACTGCCTGGTATTAGAATTTTCTGTAGTTAATGTCCCACAAGACACTCGACTGCTAACTCTATGGTATAGATATTAAAATCTCAAATAAATGAAAAAATAATAATTATGTATAAAACAAAAATTGGTTAATATTACTAAATATTCATTTACAATATTAATACCTTAATCTCACCAGAAAATCAACTTAGGTATGATTATTTTATGATTTTTTTGAACTATACCCTTATCATATATAATCATCAATAACTATACTTGTTATTTTATTTAATTCATTTATCATTTCACAATTCATGGGTAAATTAGGACTTCAACATAAGCTACCACAATAAAGATACAATTATTATGAATAATCAATCTATAATAGGTAGTTGAGAGACACAATAGACAATCATCTAATAATATAATAACAAAAGTAAATATAAATCATATATCTATTAGAAATCACTTATATAAATAGAGGTTTTCCCAATGGATATATACCAATGATTTCTTCAAACCATTGGTATACTCTAAAAAAATCTACATTTTCCAATAGTTTATTCAAACCCTTGGCAATGTTTTAATATAGTTAATATTTCCCAACAGTTTGAAAAAACTGTTGGGAAATATTTAGTTATTCTAAGATATACCAACAGTTTTAATAAACTATTGGTAAAGAGAGGATTTACCAACAGTTTTTAAAAACTATTGGGAAGGTTTTCTCCCAAATACATAGCTTCCCAGCTCCCACTCCGCTCGATTGCATAACTTAATCCAACGCTCCTCCTGAAGGTTTCTCATCCAAAAAACTCTTTCCTTCTATAGATCCATCTTCAATCAATCAATTTTTTATTTCTACACTTCAAATTAGTAAGTGTTACCTTATTTTTAATGTTCTCCATCTATTTTTTTCTGTTCTGATTTGGGCTAAATGAGAGTTCCTGCAGTCAGTGGAATACCAAACCCTTTTGTTTATTTTATATTTTTGTTCTACACTTCAAACATGGTAATGGGTTTGATTAGTGGGGTGATATGGTAGTTTTTATGGACTATAGTTTAGTTGAAAATTGGAATTGGATTTTGTATTTATATTTTCTGTTCAAGGAATAATGGGAAGGGTATTGATATTGAGGATGAATTGACTATTGTTTGGTTGATGGATTTGAATTGTGATGTTGCTTGGATTGGGCATAGGTAATTTTTAAGTTATTATATGGGTATTTCTACCCCAGAACACCCCACCCCACCCCTACCACCTTGACGCCTCCCACCCCCTGGACAACCCCCAACCCCTAGACACCCCCTGGACACCCCCCATTGGACATCCCCCACCCCTACACACCCACCCCCTAGACACCCCACCCCTTAAACAGCCCCCTTCCCACCCCTGGACACCCCACCCCACCCACCCTAGAAACCCCTCACCCACTTGAAAAACACCCCCTACCCCCACCCCCACCCCACCCTTAGACACCCCCACATCCCTATACATCCCCAACCCGCTAGACACCCACAACCCTGTGGAAAGCCCCCCACCCCCTTAGGCACCCCCTAGACACCACCAAACCTCTTAGACACCACCTCACCTACTAAGTGATTTTACCAATTTTTAAATTGGAATTAACAATGTAGGTGATTTCCCCTTTCCCCAATGAAATTTTCTTGGTGAACCATAGAGAGTTATAAATTGATTTTTTCATGTTTTGATAAATTGAATTTGTCATGTTTTGATAAATTGAATTGTTAATGTTTTGATAAATTTAATGGGTTGTTTGGAATAAAATGGATAATGCATGATGGTTTGCCTTTCTTAATGTATTAAATGATTTTAAATAAAATTACCCTAAGGGGGGCTATAGGAGGGGTAGGGGGGGTTGTCCAGGTGTGGGGGCTGTCTAGGTGGTGGTGGGTTGTCAAGGTGAGGTAGGGGGGCTACATGGGGCAGGTAGGATATGGGGGTGAGGGGGAGGGTTGTATGGGCTGCGCAAGGAGGGGTGTGAGTTATCCATGGGGTCAGGGTGGGGTGTCCAGCTGGGGGAGGGGGTGTGAGATGTCTTGGGTTGTGGGCTGTCCGGGGGGGGGGGGGGGGGTAGGGGTGGGAAATACAGGTGGGGGGAGGGGGGTGTGGGCTGTCCGGGGGGGGGGGGGGGTGGGTTGTCTAGGTGGGGAAGGGGGTTGTGGGGTGTCTAGGGAGGGGGGTGGGTGGCCCAGGTGGGGGGCATTCCAGGTGAGGGTGGTGGGGGTGGGCTGTCCAGGTGGGGGGGGGTGGGCTATCTCAGTTGGGTGGGGGTGGGCTATCCAGGGGTGTCCAGGGGAAGGGGGCTTCAGGGGATGGGGGTGTGAGCTGTCTAGGGAGGGCGGTGGGCTGTCTAGGGGGTGGGATCTTCAGGTGGTGGAGGGGGGGGGTATAAGATATCCAAAGAGGGGGTGGTGAGCCATCTAGGTGGGGGGGGGGGGGTGTCCAGTGGGTGGTGGGGGTGTGGGGATGTCCATGTGTGTGGGGGGGGGGGGTGGGTGGTCCAGGTGGTAGGTGGCTACAGGGGAGGGGGATGTGGGCTATCCAAGGAGGGGGTGGGGATGTCCAGTGGTTGTGAGGGGTGGGTTAACCAGGTGAGGGAAGTGGTGTGGGCTGTCAAGTGGGGGAGGGATGTCCAAGCAGGTGGGGGTGGGGCTGTCCAGGTGAGGGGGGGGTGAGATGTTTAGGGAGGAGGGGGGTGTGCTGTTGGGGTGTGGTGGTGGTGGTGGTGGGGGTGGTGGGTGTCCAGGGGGGGTGGGGGGCTATCCGAGTGGGGGGGGGGGATGCAGGGGCATGTGTGTGTGTGTGTGTGGGGGGGGGTGGCTATCTAGGAAGGGGACTCTACAAAAATAATAATCCCATATAACTAATGTATAGTTTATTTCACACGTTAAGACATTTATTGAAGTTCCATACCGACACTCACTCTTACCCGTCCTAGTAGAAGTGATATCTATAAAGAAATAACACTTAGATTCTTATTCACTATCCATATTGATCTCATACAAATAAAACATTTGTACAAGTCCATACCACCTAATGATATAACAAGGCTCATACTCCCATTAGTAGTGTCCCGTAGAAACATGGATCATAAAATCCGATCCATGTATGATATTTGGAGGTGTATTTACAGTTGTCTATGTTGTGATTTATATGTATGATATTCATGGTTTACACCAATAGTATTTTTGGTCATCTATTATAGGCTTGAAATCATGCTGAAATTGGATAGAGAATGGGTTCTATGACCGTAGTTTGTGGGTTCACACCCCCCACTGCCTTGGACAACCCCCCACCCCCCTGGACACCCCCCACCCTCTAGACACCCCGCCACCACCAAGGACATCCCACATCCCCATGGACATCCCCCACATACCTTGGACACCCCAAACCACACCTTGGACAACCCCCTAGACACCACCCCACCCCCTGGACAACCCACCTACCCCGGACACCCCAACCCCTGCTAGGCAGCCCCCACCCCCTGGATAGTCCAACACCCTTGGACAGCCCACCCCACCCCTAGACAGCCTACCCAACCCACTGGACATCCCACCAACCCCCTTGGACAGCCCTCCACCCCCTGGATAGCTCACCCACCTCCTGGACACCCCTACGCCCTAGGACAACCCCATCCCCTAAGACATCCCCCACCCCTGGAAACCCCACCCCCTGTGGACACCCCCACACCCATGGACAGCCAGCCCACCCCCCTGGACTCCCCTACCCTTTGGACATCCCTTCCTCCCTCATGGACCGCCCAACCCCCCTGGACACTCCCTACCCCCTGGACACCCCCACCACCCATGTGGATAGCTCACTAGCTCCTGGACACCTCGTAGCCCCTTGGACAACCCCCACCCCCATGGACACCCCATACCCCCATGGAAATCCTCCCACCCTAGTGGATAGACTACCCACCCCCATAGACACCCCACCTCCACACACTTCCCATCCCCCAAACACCCCAATCTCTTGGACACCCCCGATCCCCTTGGACAACCCCATCCCACTAGACAGCCCCTCCCCCACCCCTGTGGACACCCCCACCCCTGTGGACAGCCTGTCCAACCCCCTGGATAGCCCACCCAACCCCCTGGACAGCCTAAAACCCTTGGACAACCCAACCCCTAGGAAAAACCCCACCCCCTAGACACCTCACCCCCATGGACAGCCCACCCACCCCCTGGACACCCCCCACCCCCCTTGCACAACCCCTAACCCCCTGGATGACCCCCATCCCCTGGACACCACCCCATCACCTAGACACCCCACCCCCCTGGACACCCCTACCCCCTGATAAGCCCCCACCCCTAGACAACCCCCACTCCTGAACACCCCCTCCTCCTAAAACCCCATACCCCCATTGGACAACCCCCCAACCCCCTGGACAGTCTAGCTACCCCCTGGACACCCCTACCCCTGGACATCGTTGCCACCCCCTGTGGATAGCCGGTCAACCACCATGGACACCCTATACCCCCTGGACAACCCCCACCCCCCTTGGCCATCTTTGCCACCCCTTTGGACAGCCCACCCACCCTCGTAGACACCCCCTACCCCCTAAACAGCCACCACCACCATGGATATCTCTTCCACCCCCTAGAAAACCCCTACCCTCTTGGATAGACTCGCAACCCCCATGGACAGCCCACCCACCCCCTAGAAACCCCGTACCCCCAGGACACCCCCACCCCCAACACCCCCCATCTCCCAGGACACCCCTAACCCTCTTGGATAGCCCCCATCCCCCTAGGCAACCCCCATCCCCTGGATACCACCACCCCCGTGGACAGCCCGCCCACCCCCCTGGACACCCCGACTCCCTTGACATCACCCACCCCATGGACACCCCCCACCCCCTAGACACCCCCCATCCCCCCTGGTCACCCCCCACCCCCCGGACATCCCCGACCCCCCTGAACACCCCAACCCCCCTGGATAGCCCGCCAACCCCCAACCCCCTGGATAGCCTGCCAACCCTCTGGACACCTCGACTAAGCCCCTCAACACCCCTGACACCATTGGACAACCCCCAACCCCCTGGAACCCCACCCCCAATGTACACCCCCCCTTCGGACACCCCCCATTCCCATGGACAGCTGCCCACCTCCTGGACACCCCTACCCCCTGGATAGCCCCCACCCCCCTAGACGGTCGCCACCCCCCTGGACACCACCCAACCACTTGCACACCCCAACCCCTGGACATCCCAACCCCCTTCGACATCCCCCAACCCCCTGGAGAGCCACCCACCCCTGGACACCCCTACCACCTTCAACATCCCCCAACCCCCTAGACAGCCACCCACCCCTGGACACCCCCTACCCACCCAGACAACCCCGCCATGATGGTGGACAACCCACCCACCCCTGGATACCCCATAGCTCCCTGGACATCCCCCCATCCCCATGGATAGCCCCACCCCCGTGGACAGCCCGCCCACCCCCATAGACAGCCTACCCACCACCTTGGACATCCTCTACCCCCTGGACAGCCACACCACCCCCGTGGATAGCCCTCCCACCCCTCCTGGACACCCCCACCACCCCCAGACACCCCTATCCCCAAGAAAACCCCATGGACACCCCCAAACCCCTTAGACAACCCCCACCCCTAGACATCCCCCACCCCTGGACACCCACACACCTATGGAAACCCCCCACCCCCCCGTGGATAGCCCACCCACCTCCTGGACACCCTTACCTCCATAGACATCCCCCCAAACCACTGGACTTCCCCACCCCCTGGACCACAACCCCACCACCTAGACACCCCCACCCCTAGACACCCCCGCCCCCTAAACACCCCCACCCCCATGGAAAACCCCCCCAGACACCCCCACCCCCAGACACCCTGACCCCTTGGACAACCCCTAACCCCCTAGATGCCCCCACCCCCTTGGACACGACCCCACCACCTGGACACCCCGACCCCCCAGACACCCCCACCCCCCATGGACAACCCCCAACCCTTGGACATCCACCCCCACCCAACCCCCTAGATGGCCCCACACCCCTAGACACCACCCCACTACTTGGACCCCCCACCCCCCTAAACACCCCCACCCCCATGGACAACCCCCCACCCCCTGGAAACCCCCCCAAACACCACCCACCCCCTGGACACCCCCTTGGATAGCTCCCCAACACCCTGGACCTCCCCCACCCCTAGACACCACCCCACCCCTGGACACCCCCCCCTAAACACCCACACCGCCATGGAAACCCCCACCCCCTTGGAAAGCCCCCAACCCCTGGATACCACCCCCCCTGGACACCCCCCACCCTTGGACACCCCCACCCCCCTTGGACACCCCACCCTCATGGGAAGCCCCCCACCACCCTGGATAGCCCCCCCTGGACACCCCCATACCCCCAAAACCCCCACCCCATAGAAACCCCTACCCCCTTGGACAACCACCCCAACCCACTGAATAACCCCAACCCCCCTGAATTCTAAATTGAATTCTTCATGTATTTAATTAACTTATGAATTATGTGTTAATGGTGTATGGGTATACATGTTGTATGGGTATAATCGCTGTATGTGTATACATGTTGTAATTACCTTATAAATTATGTGTTAATTCTATATGTGTGTAGAGGGTAATTAAATACATAATTGGAGGTATTTAGAATTCTGTATGAATTATGTGTTGTATGAATTCTGTATGAATTCATACAGAATTCTATATGTATTCTCTACGTATTGAGAAATGTGTATGAATTCTGCACAGGGGGAGGCATGCCTACTGGTGGAAAATGGTGGAAGTGTTTTAGCTACACAGGGGGAGGGCGGCTCGCTGCTGCAAGTACATAATGTCTATGCCAATGGTTTACAAATGATGAAATATCTGTAAAAACAGAACTTATACCAACAGTTTTATGTAAGTAGTTGGTAAAAGTATATAGCAACGGTTTAGAAACCGTTGGTATAGGTATTTTTACTTGATATTTACCAACGGTTTGTGGTAAACTCTTGGTAAAATTCTATACCAATAGTTTGTAAACCGTTGGTATATAGATGATTTTTGATATCACCAATGGTTTTAAACCATTGGTAAACTTTTTCACTAATGGTTTCAATGAACTATTGGTATATACTAAATTTTTTAGACATATCTCAACGGTTCTCATAGAACCATTTGGATATGTCTATCCCCATGGATCATGAACCAACAATTTGGAAAAATGTTGGTATAGTTTATACCAACAGTTATCTAGCCTTTAAAAACATTTTAAAACCACTGTTAAATATAAAGTTTCCAGTAGTGAATCAAAACTCCCAATTCATATTGACTACCCTAGTGCCATCCCTAAAACCATTGTAAAAAATATGTCCCATCATTCCATAACCAAAATTTATCATCAATATTGCTCTAAGAAATCCATAACACTGCTCAATAAATATCAACTGCTTAGATTCACATCAAATAAAAACAAGGCTCCAATAATCCCAGATCATGTTTAGATATTATAAGGATTTTCACACATAAATTCAAGGTCAACTAATTCCCTAACATTAAGTAATTAAATCCTATATCAAACAAGAATGGGATCACTCATCCCCAATCTATTAACTTTGGTGAACAACCTGTTTCATTACCATCTTTAATTAGCTAGTATATTATAAAAAAAAATTTATTAAAAAAACCTAATATACGTAGCTACAAATAACAAACATCCATTATAAAAAAGTTTTCCAAAATATTTCCTTGATTCATAAATATTCAAGAAATAACAACAATAAATTATTCAATCAACTTTCAGTAAATAATTACCCCATTCAAGATTTATTTTGTTTACCTATTTTAAGGCATATAAAACATGATACATAACATTAAAAACTACTATAAATAAATATACAATATATAATAAATATCATGAAGCATTAATTTCAAAGTATTAATCACATGAGATCTCATATTTCCATTTATTATCATTCAAAAACAACTATGTGCAACCCACACTTATCATTTTACAAAATTTAAAGAAGGTAAATGACTATATATATCATTATTTTATCTAATATTATTTCTTTTATTCACATGATTAGATAAAAAATAGAATAAAAATATTTCTATTCTAACTAGATAATATGAACTAAAAATAAATCAATGATTCATGCAATAATATCCCTTAAACTCATTCATTTAATATGAATATCAATAGAAAACAATAATATTCAATTCCATCACAAGAAACACCTTATATATTATGTATTCAATTTCCATTTCAATATTTGCAATTCAATTCATAGAATAATAATAATAGTAATATTTATGAGTAATTATTTGAAAAAAATCAAATTAATTTATACCATATGATAAAATTATATTTAAATTATTTTATTTATTTCCATAGAATAATATTATTAAACTATAACTTTTGATAAAAAAAATTTCTTCATAAAACAATAACTATTAAAACTATCACAAGTTCCTATTATCTTTCTCTCTCTTCGTAAATTTTCTAAACTATAAAAATAATATTAATTATGTTCATCATAAGATCTCATTTCCAAAATAATAATAATGATGAAAATGTAATTATATTT